>JADLZL010005865.1:0-26885 GCA_015844335.1 Chrysopogon serrulatus
GCAGCACGTCGTGCCGCAAGCAGCGCCCACAGCGCGCTCACTGTAGTCTCCCTCCTCCCTCTTTACGCACGACCGTGGGACCAGGATACTTGCCGTTACAGCCCTGTAGTCCCAGTCGCCCCCGCTTCCCTCTGCACGTGGGCCGCGGTCGGCGGTTCAGGCCGTCGTGACCACGGTCCCACTGTCACACACAATGCCGTCCATGCACACACACTTGCTCGGGGGGTACACTAGGGGAATTGCTAGGTGCAGGAAGTGTACACATAGTGCTATTTCTTTATTTTCTAGTGCTAGAAAAATTTCCTAATCCATGCATTATAAATTGCGGCTAAAATTCCATTTAGTAATTAGGGTTTTGGATAGAATTGGAATAAACTTTGAAAATGTATAACTTTTGCATTTCAACTCCGATTTAAGGTCAAAACCACTTCTAATTTCTTCTAAAATCATGCTCTACACATTGCATCTAGTGCCACTACCTAGTTCTATGATTGCATGCATGTGTTTCTTTATCTTTTAGCAATAGTCGTGCAGATAGAAACTCCCCTTGAGAGGACGAGCATCGGGGCCAGCAGGGACTCGGGACTACGTCGCGGACATCGGCGGTGTGTGGCCAGCCTTGAGGCAAGTCTAATTTCCACCCTTCTATCTTACTTGTATAATGATTCTTTTAATAAAGAACATGTGATTATTTATGATGAGATAATGTGATAATGTGATAACATGATAATCACGATAAAGTGATAATGAGATAATACGATTAAGTGACTATACATGCTATGACTTGAAGCAGGTAGGGGTAATCAGAGTGTAGATTACTTGGTGGATATGTCGGAGCCTGTTTTAGTCACCCTTAGGACCGGTTCATAGTCTTATTCATCCATGTGATATTTCGTATAGCCACATTTGCGTCTATATGGGTAAGGCTTGATCCCACACCCCGTTAGGTCAAAGTACATTTCCACTTAGGGGCGGTGTATGAGGCAAGCGGTGGGCGGGGAGACGGCGTAGGATGCTAAGTGATCTTCCATGATGCAGTTGGGCGTGGATGCTAAGTGATCTTCCACGTAAAACTCTTGGGTGCACTATGAGCTTTATACATATATATTCTCTTTTAAGTGTGTGGATCTTTGATGATCTTCCACAAGGTGTGTGAGGGCATGGGTTTCGAGGTGAGCTTCCATAATCGGGTTACGCGTAAGAATCTTGAGTGATCTTCCCTCGTCAACTCTTTTCTCAGCCACGAGCGCCGTAGTGGAGGTGTATGGATACCAGGGAATGCATACTATCGGTATGAGATCTCGATAGTTCCTTTCTAACCATGGCGTGGAAGGAATCGTAACTACCGTGTGGGGAAAAGTGTACACCCACACTGCGAGTTATTAGAATCTATTCGAATAGCCCACGTCCTTGGAATAGGCGGTGTCGGGATGGGGACGCTATGATTAGAATCATATATGACTAATGAGATAATGTATAAACTTATGTATGTGAAATGGACTAACAGGACTAGTAAGGGAGGATAATACTCTGCTAGGACCAACCTTAATTTATCATCACTCTTTTCCACGGTTGGGACTTGCGAATGCGTAAAAATTTTCACCCCTCTTGCCATACGGACTCGACCCGAAGATGATCACGACTATGAAGAGGAGGTGGACCACGATAGTGTCTGGGAGCTACGTAGGGACCCCAGACGGTTGGATTAGATCATAGGAGATGGGGCTTCGGCTACGCTCAAGATGCTGTGGATTAGTTCTATGCTACGCTAGAATAAATAGTATCGCCTTAGAACCTACCATGTAATAAACCCGAACATCTTACGGCCTTAGTCGTTTTCTTATGTAACCCAAAGGGCTATGCCCTATATGATGTAGAACCCTTTTATTCAATATTAATAAAGCTTGGTATTTTCCTTAAATCTGGCATTTCTATGTATTATAGGCGTATTTGTGCCGATCTGGCGCAAATACGGGTATTCGAGACTCTCTCAAAATGAGGGCCGACAAGCGCTGTGATTGTTCTCCCAAGCTAGATGAGCACGAGTAGGCATGGCCCGGCGGCCTGATTGTTCTCCCAGCTAGATGAGAGCGGATGAACGAGGCCGTTGGATCCTACTATAAAGCATCTCTCTCCTTTGCAAAACCTAACTCAATCTCTCCTCTCATTTTCCTCTTCCTCTTCCTCAGCTTCGACACAGATGGAGAGACAAGGGAGGGAGGGGCGGCCTCCGGCTTGACGGCCAGCGAGGGAGATGGCCGGTGTCGATGGCCGGTAGGTGCGGTGTGGCCCGGGACTGCCGACTCGGCGGGCCATCGTGCCCAGCCGGCCGCGGCCGCGACATGGTTGAGTCGTCATAGTGTTTGTAACACCCAGGTGTTTTGCACCATTTTAAAAATCACTAAAAATTTGAACATTTTATAATTTACAACAAATTAAAACTTGATTAGTTTATTTTACTTAAAACCATATTTAAAAAAACCTCTTTCTGAAACCTCTGCATTAAAATTCACCATATGCATTTTAATCGTGACTTGAATGTTTGATTGATTGCCTTGTGTGGAATGTTTTTGCTTGCTTGATTATTTGCTCTCTAGAATTTATTTTTGGCACCAATTAATCCCTCATGACCTTCTCCCAAATTCCTTGCTACTCTCTCCAAATAAATCCCTTGATCAATTCCTAGGAAAACCACCCTTGATCTTCTTTGAACTCTATCCTTGAACCTCTCTCTGAATTCCCCATCATGATCCTTGAATCCAACCCCTTCCATTAGTGCCTAGTTTAATTTACGGGAAATAATTAAAAGGATTTCTAATGGAGAAATTATCACGGGCTCAATCTCTCCTCTCTTCCTTGCTGGCCCAGTCCAGCTCGTTCCTCCCTTCTCCCTGTCTTCACCCTTGGGGCGGCCAGCTACAGCCTCCCCTTCTCTTCCCCGAATGGGCCTCCACTTGGGTTGAGCCGCATTGCCAAGCCCGGCCCGGCCCCAAGCACGCGACCGCGGCCTAGCGGGCCCATCCGGCTTCCTCCCCTC
Source organism: Chrysopogon serrulatus (assembly GCA_015844335.1). Taxonomy (NCBI): domain Eukaryota; kingdom Viridiplantae; phylum Streptophyta; class Magnoliopsida; order Poales; family Poaceae; genus Chrysopogon; species Chrysopogon serrulatus. The sequence goes on from JADLZL010005865.1 coordinate 3,038, forward strand.
TTCACTCCTCCTCACAAACTACAGGTGGGACCGGGTGTCGACATCGTCTTTGAAGGGAGCGGCGGCCCAGCACGGCTCTGTCGGTAGCGTCGATCTACTCACACGTCTCCTCGGGCTCGCCGTTACCGCCTTATCTCGGCCCGGGAAATAGATAAGGCCTTTATTCTTGCCCACCGCCTCTCTAGCGGACGCATAGCACGAAGTAGGCGCCCACGGAACCCGGTAGCCAGCGACGGAAAAATATCTCCGGCCGTGAACCACGACCTCACTCACTTTATAAATAGGCGCGACGAGGTATCTCCGCCTCAACGAGCGCACCACGAAGCTTAGATGCTTGGCGGGAGCGAGCCATCTCCTCCTCTTCTCTTCCCTCTCTGCATTTCCCTGCTTCTCTCAGGCGGGGACACGCGCCGCCATGGACACTTTGAAGCTTGAGCTGAGTTCGAACTCGAACTCCGCTACCCTCCTCGGATTCTTTGCTCTGCTCTCTTCCTTTCTCTCCTCTCTGCGTGCTTTCGCCCCTCCCGCCTCACACGGAGTGGGGAGCGGCAGCCCAGCCACCACGGCGCCACACCATTGCCGAAACTGCCCCCCTTCGTTCTTCCCCTCATCCCTCTCTCTCTCTCTCTCTCTCTCACGAATCCCCCTCACTATCGGTGCCACCACAGAGGCCACCTCGTCGGTTAGGCCAGGCCGACGAGACTCCCTCCCGACTCCCCCGTCTCATTCCCTTCCTTCTTTCCTTCCTTCTTCTTTCTCCCTCTTTCCTCTGTTTACGGGAGGAAGAAGCGGCGACCAAGTGAGCACGGGCCCACACGGGGGCATTCCAATGCCGTTGTCGGATAATAAGAAAACACCACATTTCCTTGGGTCCACCTCTCTCCGTTTTTCCTCCCTTTGCGAACAAGGGCGAGGGACAAGGGACGGCGTGAAGCGGCGGGAGGCCGAGGGAATAGCGACACCCTCCCTGTGCTGGCATGGCCAATGGGAGCATGCCACCTCGCCTCGTGGACCCCACCGTCATAGGGAAAGGACCTCCCACTCCCTTTCTCTTTGCTACAGGTGTAGACTTCAGTCCTTTGGAATAGAGAGAGAGGCAAGAGCAAGTCACCGGATCGGCCCACGGGTCCATGAGCACGATCCCCGCAGCGGTGACCACAGCCACGGACCCGCGTGTCGACCATACACAAAATGCTACGCGCACACGGAGAAAGCATTACGGAGGAGTGAAAATATATTTTTCCTTATCCAGAAAATTCCTAGAAAATTCTTAAATAAACTAGGTACACCCCAGATCCTACCCAACCTTTTCCAACACATTTCCATTATCCATTTTTCGAGGAAATAATTTCCAAAGCGATTCAACTCCTTTCTTGTATTAAACTTTTGGAAATTCATATCCCTTTCCATTCTAAATCCGATTGTAGAAATTCCACCACCAAAATTCTTCTTAAATCATGCCCTATTTATCCACATCAATATTCCCATTTTTGGTGCCCATTTAAATTCTAGTAATAATTGTTTGCTTCTCTTTCTTTTTATAATTAGTGCTAACCCACTTAATTAATATAAATGCTAATCGTAGTAATAATCGTTCGTAGTGCTAGCTAACACACATACCCATAAAGGTGAGTAGGTTTGGTGACATGTCATATGCTCCGACATGTCCGGTACCCAATCCGAAAATAGGATTTCTACCTATATATATAAAAACACGCGCGCGGACATGTCAGATAACCAGGGACACGCCAGGTGTGGCTAACTCACTTACCGCCATAGTTAACCCCTAGTAATAACCTCTCACTATAATAGTAACTAACCCGTAGGTATATATATATATATATACACACACACACACACACACACACATGCATGGTAGGTCCTGTATATATGATTAAATATATCTTTGGGCATATACCAATGTGTAGCTAACCTCGGCGTCCTTTTCCTGTCCTAACCAACCCAAGGCACATACATAATCATGTGTATGTGTCGCTAACCCTAGGCATATATATGTATAAGCATACGCGCGCCACTAACCTTAGCCACCACCTATCCATATATATACCTAGCCCTAAACCCTATATGCGAGTATATAAATACATATGCAGGTACCTAACCACCTAGACCCCATCTTCTAATCCCGCCAAACCCAAGTGGACCTGTAGAAGTAGGCCAAGCCATCTATGATGACTTGGTCAAGCTTTCTCCTTTCGGGTTCACATAATAGTGAAAAGATAATAATATGGTCTGGTTTTCCATTAGATAACCACACCACACTAACTAAGCGTAGGAGCCATCTTGTTGGATAGATAATCTTTATCTACCTCTTACTTCAAGTTCACATAGTAATGATAGAATTAGAATAAACCCATCCACCACCTACAACCAACCCCATTAGGATCCCCCTCCTTGTTTTTCATCATGTTCATGTTTGCTTAGTTATGCACGTTGTGTATGCATTGTTTGGTTTTACCTTCTTGTTTGTCAAGCAATAGATCGCGTACACTAGAAGGCGTCACAAAGGACAGATGGATCACAGGCGTGGTGATGTCAAGACTCGAAGGATTACTACTACCCCAAGGCAAGTACAGCTACACCAAGACAACGGAGACAAAAGCGAAGGAATCAAGACCCTTGGATATACTCGTCGACAGCGGAGGCAAGTCCTAATTTCCACCTATCTACCATCCTACTTATATAATCCGACCCTCGATAAAGATCATATAAATATTTATGATAAGATGATGTGATAAAGTGATAACATGATAATATGATAATGTGATAATGAGATAATGAAGTGACTATATATGCTATGACTTGAAACGGGTAGGGGGTAATCTAGGTGTAGATTACTTGGCGGATATGTTACTGAAGAATATCTACATCGGAGATACTGTTTTAGTCACCCCTAAGGACAGGTTCATAGCCTCCCCTTTACATTACGGTGAGATATTCCGTACAGCCACATGCCTATATGGGTAGGCTTGATCTCACACCCCGTTAGATTGAAGTATGTTTCCACTTAGGGGGCCGGGTAGGCAAGCGGTAGAGCGAGGAGACGGCATGGATGTTGTGTGTTCTTCCATGGCCCTGGTTGGGCGTGGCGCTAAGTGATCTTCCACGTAAAACTCTTGGGTGCACTATCGCGAATTATATCTTTCTAATGTGGATGCTAGTGGGCTTCCACGATTTGTGTGAGGGCATGGACCGACATGTGGTGGTCTTCCATGTCCCGATTGGGCGAAGGACTGCTAGTGGGCTTCCTCGCCCAATATCCCAACCCCTCGAGCCGTAGTGGAAGTGTATGGATATCTAAGGTAGCGCCCTATCGGGTACGAGTTCTCGTTAGGCTTTGTCGCGCTATTGGCCTAGTGGCGACTACGTCTATCATGTGGGAAAAGTGTACAACCTCTGCGGAGTTTACTTGAATCTATTCGAATAGCCACGTCCTTGGAATGGGCGGATCTTGCAGGGATGAGGCAGCTATGATTAGACTACAACAACAATGGATAATCGGTAAGGCGTATTAATATTTTGGTAACCATAACTTAATCCAGGAACTGGTGAGGATGATGAATACCTACGGGGCCCAACCTATAAATATAAATTCTACCTTTACCACTAACCCATCCACATTTAACCTCCATCCACCCAAAGTTAGGGGCTTCTTGAGTACATATGTACTCAACCCCCTTCTCTATCTCTTTTTTAGACGGGACGCTGGGGAGTATATCCAGGGGATGAAGCCCGTCGAGCCTACACTAAGATGGACTATTGGAGCTACGCGAGGATTGGGCCTTAGAAAGAATACATGAAGACGGAGCCGCATGACTACATGAAGAAGCTACACTAGGACTACGCTTACGACTACGATGTTCGTGATATAGGAATAGCTAGGGTTTCGTCCGCACTCGGGTTGCTGTAGGAATGGAGCCCACGATAATATAGAACCGTGTGTCTTAAAACTTCGATATATACTATAAGGCCGGTGGCCCAAGCTATGTAAACCGGACAATGTATCATGTTTTTCCGGTAGCAATAAAAGTATGCTTTTTTGATATCAATCTTGTCTAATTGTGCGTGTCGACTCTCGATCCGAGGGGCCCGACATATGATGCACAGTGGACCCTAAAAATTTGGGGTCGACGGTGTTGTGCACGGCCGACGGTTGGGCCACGGTGGCCCGATCCGGCATGGCGCGGTAGTGCCACCGTGCTATCGTGCCGTGCCCGTCGTCTTTGTGTCTCGCGTGCCGTGCCATGCACAGGTGGGCGTTTGGAAAATTACACGAGATCCACCATCCTCGTAAAATCTTTGTGTTAACGTCACCATTCCTCACCATCAGTGTGTGGGGCACTGCGGCCTAGCCGATGTCCGCTCGCCGTCACACCGGGTTCAAACGGCTGCCATCCTCGGCGCCACTACCGTGGTGCCCTAGAAGCCGAGTGTCTTTGTTGGTGAGCGGCATCATCGTCCCCTCCGGTTGGCTTCGGCACCTCGCGGAGCTCCGCCCCCTCGGCCGTCAACGTCACGGCATCTTTGCCAACGTGCACACCTTCAACGTGGCGAGGCGTCCATGCTCGAGGCTTTGGGCGTTCTTGCCTAGTTCGAGGACGACTAAGCGCAGGCGGTTTTTTCATTCCGATACCGGTCCAGGGGGAGTTCTTATTTTGAGGTGGGCGCTACGATAACACCTCTGCGGTTCTTATTTTTGAGGTGTATATAATATGACAACGTATCAAGTGCAAACTAACCTCTGCGTGAAAACTCTCATACAAACCACGGTAAAAAAATCATCTAAATTCACAAAAAAATCACGCATGTAAATGATATAATGATATACAGTCTTGTACAATATCTTATCAAACTCGACTTCATTTGTGAGATATAAAAATAATACATTTCTAACAAATATATAGTGATAGGACAACCAAATAGAAAAGTAAGAAAAGTAGTTTCAGAATTCGATTGATATGAATATAGAGAAAGAGAGATACGAGACACAAGTTTATTAAAATTTATAGAAAAAGAAAAATATAAATAAAAATATACAATTCATTTCTTCGTTTTTAGGGTAAATATTTGATCGTTTTTTCTCATTGCGATGCGGACATTTTTTAGTTAAAAACACTTAGCCTGGCCCCGTGTGCGGTGGCTAGATCCGCTCGGCGATCTCGCGGATCATTGCCCCCGCCTTGCTAGTCACCAGACCTGTGCCCTCACCGCCTCACGGTTGCCGGTTTGCGGTCGGATCCTGTAGGAAGCTTGGAGGACAGAGGGAGGCGTGCCGTGCTGAGGAGGAGGGGGTGGGAGGTCGTGCCGTGCTCCGACAAGAGGGAGGCACGCCATACTCGGAAGGGCCAGGAGGCCGCGACGCCTTTGCCACGCTGTCGCCAACCCGAGCTGCCATGCGGCTCGATGGCCACCGCCTCCGCATTGGATCTAATGTGCGAAGGTGGAGTCACCTCGCTGGAGGAGGCCACGGATCCCTTCTAGCACATCTGCGCTTTGCTCACCGACTTGGATCCAGGCACGGGAAGCAAACAGGAAGGGAAGGGATGGAGGACGAGGGAGAGGGAGGGTGGCTACAACGAGATGTACGTGGGAGAAGGAGGGAGGGTGGTCGCCCGAACTAGTGAGGGGAGGGGAGGGAGGCTAAGTGAGAAGTGTGGTTGAGGAGATAGATATGAGGGAGAGATGAAACCCTAACCGAGCGTATATAATCCGATATAGGAGGATTCAATATGGGCTCAGTTGGGCATGGAATTAGACCAGGACCTTCCTAGGCGGGCCTCAACAGTGTGCTCTCCGAAAATCGATTTATGGAGGCGGATGCCTTAAAGCGAACCGCCTCTGAAAATAGAATATTTTTTTTTTAAGACAGTGTTTTAAGACATTGACTCCGTAAATAAAACAACCACCACGGTTAATTAATTTTGTGAGGCAGTCAATTTTGGTACCTCGGTTAATAAAAATAACCGCGCCTCTGTGTCGTAGACTTTAACTTGAGTGGTTGGATTATGTAAACATCTCGGCAATAGAAGGACACGGTTTCGCGAGAAGATTTTATATAGTAGTGATAAAAAAATGCGGCTGCAAAGGATCGAAGTAGGCACCAACAAAATAGGATAAAAATAGGAAAACTAAAGTAAAAAGTGTATTGTCTGTATTTAATATTCAAAGTGGACATAAAATGGAAAATAAAAGTAGGCACCAAAAAATTGGAAAACTAAAAAAAAAAGGTATATGTCTATAGTTAATATTCAGAGTGGACATAAAAATGGAAAATAAAAACAAAAAACACGGCACCAAGATTTGAACTAGCAACTTCCTGGTTAAAAGACACAACTTCCTGGTTAAAAGACACCGATTATAATCTTGTACCATCGGGCTGCAAAGCTTCACTGATGTTCTAGTTGCAAATTTTCTTAAGGATTATAATCTAGTATTAGTTATTAAATACAACTCTGTCCTAGAGGGTATACTATTTTTTTGAACTATGGCCCACCTGACATGCTAATGTGCCTTGAATGGCACACCCAGTGGGTCTGCCTTGAAATCTTACCTGCGCAAAAGAGGTTTCACAGCTACAAGCCTATAACTAGACGGAAGCAGCTACTCCCTAGAAATAGAAATGATTTTTTGTATATATATATAGAGAGAGAGAGATAAATACGTGTGTATTAGTACTACGGCGGGCAACCAAGCAATTGAGTTTGAATAGTATCGTCTAAAATGTATATGCTCATACTTTTGGCGATATTCTGTTTAATCAGTTTTTTAGGTAATTTTATATTCTACAGCATATAAGATCAAAATTCTAAAAAAAGAGAGAAAGATCTGTGCATACGGATTACGGAGAGACCCCGCCGTCTGGCTGGGGCTTTCCATTTTACGCCGGTAGAGGCGGGTGCTTTTTTGTGGTTTTCGGTGTTTTAGATCAGTGAGCAAGTAACATTCAATATTGGATATGAACCGTTATTAGTTTCCATATTCATGAGAATAGACCAAAAAAAAAAATAGGGACAAATTTTGATTACAAGCCGTTGTTGAATCAAGTCATATCACTGTCACCTTGAAGCCCAAATCAGTAATGATACCACGCTTGTCACTGTCGGTTTGTGCTCGATTCTGCAGTGTGATATGTTACTACCAGGTGAATAACTACTTCAAAATTTTTCTGAATCCCAGGCGTAGCTTTCCATAAATCAACGGTGAAAGCGATCACTATCGGCTCCATTAATTGTATTCAGTAGTACGGTCGTAATTGTCTCTTCAGCATAATGCTAAATGATCACGGTTAACTGTCACGGGTCTAAACTCCGTCAAAATTAATTAGCGGATAAATCAAGATCTGAGAGATAGACTGGTGATTTCCAACCGGAACGGTTACAATCAGCTGATTAGCGAGGATCGCGGCGAGATTAACAGTGAGGACGTGATAGGCGGCGGCAGTGGCAGTGTCCACGGCGGCAGCTCGACAGTGACGACGGTGGCGGCTTCTACGGCGGTGGCGGCGTCGTAGACGACGGGGCGGCGGTGGCGGCTGTGGAGGCGGGCGTGGCAGCGGCGCAGTACGGAAGCGGAGGGTGCGGAGGCTGGCGCGAAGGCCGAACCGCTGGCGAACGCGGCGGGCGCTGGCGGTGCAGCGACGGCGGTGCGGGCGGCAGCCGTGGAGGAGGAGAGAGAAGCGTGAGAGCGAGAAATTAGGTTCAACTCTAAATTTTTCTTTATTTGTCTCAATAACGGTTCACCTTTTTATAGGACGGCTTACAAAAATACTAATGGGCCTTGGCCCCGATAACCATCTCAACTTAACCTAATCTATGCTAATTAATGAAGATGTCCCGATGTGCTTGGCGGTTGTTACAACTCTCTCCTCCTAAAGACTCAGGTCATCCTCGAACTGAAATGTTGGATAGAATTGTTTGAAATAATCATTTCATTCCAAGAAGACACCACTCTAGATTGGTCCTTCCACATGACTAGTACATCAATTTTGTTATTCATAACTCCGGCTGTAATCATCAAATCCAGTTCTAGAAGAGTGATTTCCTCATCTTATTGTGTCATAATCTAAATTTTCATTGTAACAACCTTTTGTGAAGTTAGAGCATACAGAAATGAATGGTGCTATTGATACAGACATGTTCTGGTAGATATAATTGCTAAGCAACTGAATTAATATGATCACTAACTTGGAAAAGACCGAAGAAATGAGATTCCAATTTGCCGTTGTGCTTATCGAAATTCTAAAAGCGGTTCGGCCATCAACTTAATAAACTCCACAATTTGGCATGTTCAGCAAGCAAAACATCAATAGCTGTATTTAAAGAATCATCTGAATTATGTTTATTCAAGGATGGAGGATCCTGATCGTAAACTAATTCGAGCGGAGGCGTATCAATGGACTGATGATATGATATTATATAGCAATATTCAGCCCAACGTAACCATTGTAGCCATTCTCTAGAATTACTCCATGTCAAGTAGCATAAGTAACAATGATCTTATTAACTATTTTATACTGGCCATTAAATTGAGAGTGATAAGCAGAATTCATATGTAAATCAACTCTAGACAAAGCGCAAGAATTCTTGCCAAAACTTACTTGTAGATTAAATCCCGATCACTATTAATAGATTTCAAAAGCACCGTGCAATCGAACTATATCGAGAAAGGAATTGTTGTGCTATAGTTGTTGCGAGAACATGGATGTGCCAATGAAATGAAGCGAGCATGCTTAGAAAAGATTATCCACAACTGTCAATATAATAGAGTTACCTTCAATTTTTGACAAAGTCTTATGGAAATCCGTTGAAATATGCTCCATCATACAGGCAATAGGATCACTCTCTTGGTGGAGTATAGGTTCAAAATCTATTAGAGTTGCATCCCATCTTACTACGAATGCTATATTAAAATCTTATAATTATAAGACTGGTGCTATTAGTAATACCTGCTCAAGTTGTTTGAAGAATGGAATTTGCCAACTTTGTCGGTAAAAATTATCTATTTGAAAGAGATCTATCAATCGGCAACAGTACCATATCGTCGGATAAATTTGCTTAATATGTAGCAAAAAATCCCTCGATTAGCTTAGCTGTTGCTGGTTGTGACCAATTAATGATAGCTCTAAATTTTTAGGATCAACTGCAACTCCTTTGTCAGATATCATATGCTCTAAATATCGAATAACTGATTTTCTAAATAAGCATTTGGAGTTTTTATGAAATACTAAGTTTGATTGTAGTAGTGCAAAAACACACTTCATATCTTTGTAAGTGATTCTCCAAAGTTTTGCTATATTAATATGTCCTCAAAAGAAAACCAAAGCAAATTTGCATAGATGATTCTAAAAATCTCATTCATGAGGGCTTAAAAAATGGATGAAGGATTGCATAAACCAAGCGGCATAACCGAGAATGTAAAGTGATCATGGTGGGTATGAAATATCGTTTTTCTCAAAATTATCGGGGTCTCTGGATACCGATGACATTCGACTGAAGGTCAGTTTGATGAAGTATTTATCTTCCTGCTACATATTCAATAATTCATCAGTCACGAGAATTAGAATTTCATCTTTAATTATGTTGTCGTTGAGTGGCCAGCAATCAACACAAAAAACTAAGATCCGTTACGCAAAAAAAAAACTAAGATCTGTTTTGCTTTTTAACAGAGCACTGGTGACAAGAGGGGAGATGTGCTATACCGATAATTTGCATGTGTAAGCATTATCTGACATTGCTTCTCAAGCTTGTCTTTATTTTTTTCGGTGGTAGTCTATGAGGTTTTACGGAAAAACGTGAAAATTCCTACAAAATACTATCCAAAGAGCCCTCCGTTGCCAATGTATGAAGATGTTGGTTACCTAAAGGCCTGCTCAAAGTGGTGTATCTAATTTGTCTGGGTTTATCAAAAAATTTTGTCGGGTTATTGAAATCCCATATTATTTGATCCAAAGAGTTCATCAAGTTATTTCCAATACAAAACTATAGCAATCCAACTGAATATTATAGCATTGGAGAATAAACTGTTCTATGTCAATCTGTTTGGTAGGCTATTGTATATTGCTAAATTTGAATTTGATCTCCATTAACAATGTGGTTTTTATTTTTGTTGAAACCATCCCTGGTTGCAAATTCAAATCTATAACAATCGTTGAATCTATGAAATTATAAGTTGAACCAGAGTCGGCAAGATTAAAAAAATTTCCATTAGTTGTGACTGAAGTTGCTTTGTTTGACTAGTCATAATTCCAGTCATAACATGCAAAGATATTTGAATATTCTGATCATTTAAATCTATAAGTTTATTGTCCCCGGTGTTAAAAATAATACCTTGAATTTTGTCAAATTAAATTGATTTGTGTACATCTCTGATCTTCGGTTGTATAGTGTTGTTGAAATTCGTCAAATAATGATGATGTAGGTGTGGAACAAATCGTCGGTGGCTATTTGCTGGCGGCGAGGTCAAGGCGGATGCTCAATTTTCTCTTTCAGCTGATAAACCAAGTTAGTGTATCCCCTCACAGGTGGAGTGCGACTAGATGCATATGCTCATTTGTTTTTGTCTATTGAAAGGCAAAAAAATTATTGCATCTATAAAGCCACTAGGAAGGTTCATCCATACCATTATAATCAGGGGAGCTGCAATTTGCGTTGGTAGACGTCCGTGCGGGATTGATCGAGACAGTTGTTGCTCTATAGATGAGTGATGTCGATCGATTCTTGCTACATCCGATGTTTTCAAAGGTGATAGGGTGCGCATGTAATTTTGGGGATGTAGGAAGCAATGGTTGCTCTAGGCGAGAGCGGACCTCGGATCAGGCTGTTGCTATTTCAAGAAAAAATTGATGAATTTTTTCTCCCAAGCTGTCGAGCAGGCGCGCCAATCCTCCATTCTTTGCATCTTTTGTTTCCAATGACACTAGGGAATCTGTCGGTGATTTTTAAGGCGTAGAGGCAGTGTTTACTCGGGCTGCTTGAGAATGTACCTACGATCTGTTTAAAAAAATTAGATGAATTTCTACTCTCAAGCATTTCCACGAACACGCAGATCCTCCTGAAGTAGATATCAATGTGGCTCTGCGTACCAATTTATTCTGGTCTAAACTTCTCCAAGATTAATTAGTAGAGAAATCACTACAAAAAAATCGGTGGTTTTTGACGTAAAATCCATTTGTGGCGGTGGTTTTCGACATTGGTATGCTATAGTTTATGTCATATCGTTAGTTATGACATGAGTTTATGTCATAAAACATGAATTATGTCATAAAATATATGCAATTTTCTTTTGACATTGCACTTTTGTCATAATACATATAACCGATGTCATAATTCACATAACTAATGTCATAATTCACATAACTATGTCATAATTAATGTCAAAAAACCACCCAAGTCACAAATGGATTTTTACGTCAAAAAAAAACCACCCGATTTCTTGTAGTGAATTAAGATCAAAGAGATAGGCGGAATGGTTCCCAATAGGAACCATTAGTGAGGATCGTGGCTAGATTAACGGCGAGGACATGATCGTCGGCGAGGCAGCGGCGGCGGGCATCTTGAGGCTGCGGAGGCGGGCGTGGCGGCGGCGGCTGACGGAGGCGGAGGTGTGCTTGGCCCTTGGGCCGACCCCGGCAGCCGGCAGCGGTGCGGCAGCGGCCCGGCGGAGGTGTCTGCGGCGGCGGCCGTGGAGGAGAAAAGCACGAGATCGAGAAGTGGGCTTAACTCTAAATTTTTTCTTATTTGTCTCAATAACGGTTCACCCTTTTTATAAGGCGGCTTACAAAAATATTAATAGGCCTTGGCCGATAACTATCTCAACTTAACCTAATTTATGCTAATTGACGAAGACAATCCCGATATGCTTGCCGGTTGTTACATTAACACATACTACTTAAACACGAGGTGTTACGATGAGGTTTTAGGCTTATTCGTTTGGGGACCGTTGAAAGGTTATTGTCGGGGACCAAAATAAAGGCCCCCTAAGGAAGGCCCAACAAGCGCAAATCTTAGCCCAACAAGCCACCCTTGTTCAAGCCTGGGCTCTGGCACTGGCGCACCAGACCGAAACGTCTTGTCTCTAGCCCGCCAGAGCACACTCCGCAAGAACTCGGATGGCGCCAACTCCACGCCTTGAGCCTGGCGGACAGGCCTCGGGCGAGTCGAATCTCCGCCCCGCCGAGCCCCTGGCGGACAGGCCTCGGACGAAGACCGACTCGTCCCGCCCGAGCCCCCGCGGCAGATACCGGGCAGAGAGCCGATCCACCGCCTCACCCGAGCCCATGTCGGCCGGGCCTCGGGGCGGGGCGCGCCCTCCTGGTCAAACCAGGTCCTTGACTAGGCGTATATCTACCGCCCGCCTTCCCCACAGTGACTGTCAGGCTGACGCTAGCCCCTGGCGTGGATGGGAACCGTCCCGTCATCACTACGTACCCTCTGCGCCCTTCCGCCCACGATCATACAATCCCTATAGTGACGGCCATGCGCCCTTGTAGGCGTCATGACAACTAACCCTATGCTGAGGTCCCATCCGGGATTCCAGATCACAGACATGCGCATCGGGCGAACACAGCGCCACCTGCCGCGGCGGCATTATTTCTTCCGGTGCTGACCCGCGGTGCACTGGGGCTTCGAGCAGGCGGAGCGAAGATGGCCCCACGATGCGCCCGTATCTCTCGTGAAGCCCACGCCCCGTGCTCTCGACAACGATACCGCGGCCCTCGGGCCCGGACCGGGGAGTAAGTAAAAGCTTCTGACCCGAGCCACAGTACAGGGCACGCTCATCATAGCGCCCCCGCCAGACCCCTGCCGGGCGGGGCGTCCACCAGCTTCACGAAAGCGAGGGCCGACTCCACGAGGCGGCGCGCTTCATTAACGATCTTGGCGCCCGTACAAAGGCAAACCACTGCCCTCACCCGGGGCCTCGGCACAAGGAGAGGGGGGCCCCTGGGCCTCGGCGGGAGAAAGGCGCCTGCCGTCTTTTTCTATTCAAATGCGCATGCAGTAAAAGCCCGTCCCTCCCTTTCAGGCTATAAAAAGGGAGGGGCCGGGGGCCATTCGAGGGACAAGTGAATCCTAGGAAGCAAGTCAAGCGTCTCCTTGACAAACAACACACACACACATACTCATCTCACGAGACTTGGGGCCGGTTCCCTCTCTCCACTTGCTTGTACACCTACCTACAGGCACCTTGGTGCAAGATAATACAAAACCTTCTTGTGTCCTTCTTGTACACCATCGGAGTTGGGAGCACGCACGCCAAATTCACTCGTTGGTACTAGAACCACTAGTTTTAGCACCGACGGTTGGCGCGCCCGGTGAGAACTTTGTGCGTGCTTTTAGCTTTCCTTCCGCCAAAACTGCGGAATGGCCGGGCAACGACATTTCGGGCGGATTCCCAGCCCTAACTCCACTCGCTCCAGCCCCGGAGCAGGGGACCTGATCGGTTTGGTGAGCTCGAGTTCGTGTCAAGCTGAGTCGATGCGACATGGAACTTCTCCCGGCCGGAATCCGGGGGACCTCGACCGAGGCCGGTGGACCTCTTGCGGCCCGTCGCGGGGCGCCGTAGACAGCGTTCGCCCGGCGCGTGGGCGCACCACGGCCCGGCGGTATGGAGGAGGACTTTGCGGCGTTATGGCTAGGCGGCAGCGCCGCTGCCATCGCCACCACGCCCGGCCATTTGGCACGGTCAGCAGCTGGCGCCACGTGCGCAGCGTCGTCTCCACCGTCATAGGAGCCCGCGAAGGCGTCCACGCCCGTCGGCCCAGCTCACGGAGGCGCCTCGGCGAGGACATCCCGATGGATCCATTCACGCCTATGAGGAGTACCGGGTTAGGCGGGAGGCTTGGCGCCACTGGCGGCGCTACATCCCCAAATCGGCGCTACCTCGAGGCACGGAGCCAGGGGTTCCCTCCGGAGCATGCCCGCTTTCGGTTGCAGCTCGACTCCTCGGGCGACATATGCGATTCAACTCGTGAATGCTTTCACGTGGAGATCGCCGAGCTTCGGCGTGGGCGGCAACAGCAACGACGGCGGCGACCAAGGTCGTGACCCCAGGCCCGCCACAGGAGCGACTCGCGGGCGCCACCCCGAGGACCCTAACACATCCCAGCCTCCGGGCCGGGGGGCCACAAACTCCAGCACATGCGGGCCCTCAGGGGCCGAGCCACCGATTTACCCCTCGGAGGCCACGGGCGTCACCGCTGCTCGAGCAGTTCAGGAGCTCGGGGACAGGCTCGAGCGCGACCGTGCTTTATTCTGACGGGAGATAGAAGCGTACGAGCATACCCACCGTGCGGCACGCAATCCTAGCCCGCTGCTCGTCAACTGCAGCGGCGTCAACCAGAAGAATCGTCAGCGGCGAGGGTGGAAGCGTCCCCCATCTTCCGCGCGCAAGTCATAGCGTCGCGGCGGCTGCCCCTCCTCGTCGGTCGATGCAGAACCATCGACCCGGGAGGGCAGCCAGTTGAATGATGCGAGATTATCTCGAGACGCTTCTGCATCGACAAAAGGCTTGGCTTCGGCTTCCGACATCGGACACCGGGGATGAGGAGGGCGAAGAACGCCCACGACGCGAGCGAGAGAAACTTCGGTCCATCATGACCCGTCTCGGAGGCGATCCGCTGGCGTCTTCGGGGCGACAGCGGCAGCATTAACGATGGTAGCGCGCGCCAGCGTCATCAACAACGCCCAAAAGGCGGGCCGGGGCGGATGCGGCCGCCCGGCCCGCGGGCGGAGGCGCGATGACCGACGAGGACGCGACGATGCCGATCCTCGAGGGCCGCGCCTTCAGCGGGAATCCCGCGGCCACGGTTCCCCCTTCGGTTCGGTAGGCCAACCTAGCCAAATACTGGGAGAAAGCGAACCCCGAGGTTTGGCTCAGCGACTACCGCCTAGCATGCCCGGCTTGGCGGCGCGGACGATGACCGGCTTATCATCCGCAACCTTCCGCTGCACCCAGGTGATTCGGTAGCAGTTTGGAGCATCTTCCCGCCCTTACGATCGCGGCCCGGACCAGAACTAGTCGGGGTTTTTGTGGGAAATTTCGGGGCACATCACGTGCTTGGGGGAGTCGTGGGATCTCCTTGTTGCCGCCCGGAGGAGGCAGGCCCATTGCGTGACTTCATCGGGCGCTTCTCGAAGAAGTGCAGGCTGCCCCGCGTGGCCGGCCTTTGCTATCATCGGTGCATTCCTTGGCCGCGACACGACACGGGAGCTCGTCCACGAGTTGGGCGGAAGATGCCGACCACCGCCAGCGAGCTGTTCGAGGTGGCAAGCGAACTTCGCCTCCGGGGAGGCGGTGGGAGCGATTTTCCCGGCGTCGGCGGCAAAGGGAAGCGGAAGGAGGACAACGCCGAGGGGGGAGGCAGCCCCGCGGCCTGACGGAAAAAACAAGAAGAACAAGCACAAAGGGAAAAAGGGCAAGAAAGAGGTGGACTCAGGGGACGATATCGTTGCCGCGGTGACCATAAGACCCCAAGGTCCCCGGGGCCGGGGCCTCGACGACATGCTCAAAAAGCCACGCCCTTTCCACAAAATCCCCGTCAAGCACACTATGGGGGAGTGCGACTTGGCTTGTCACTTCTATCGAGCTTCCCCCCACGAAGGCAAGAAAAGAAGAAGGGGGAAAAAAAAAGGTGAGGAGTTCCACGAGGTCCATGGCGTTTTCATGGTCATCGGGGGGACTGCCCGGCGGAATTTCACCCAGCGCCCGGATCAAGCGCGGCGTCGAGATATTCTCGGTGCATCCCGCCACTCCGCGGTACTGCAAGTGGTCGCCGGCGCCATCACCTTCAGCATCGGCGACCACCCCTCTCGTGCCAAAGCCGGGGCGGTACCCGCTCGTGGTCGACCCCATTGTCGACAACGTGCGGCTCCAAGGTGCTGATGGATGGCGGAAGTGCCCTTAACATCCTCTACTCGAAACCCTCGGCTGTTGGGGATAGGCGCTCACGGCTTCGGCCCGGTAGCTCTCCTTTTCGGGCGTAGTGCCGGGTAGACAGCGCTGGCCCCTCGGGCTGATCGACCTCCAGGTGCGCTTTGGGGCGCCATCGAACTTTCGCAAGGAGGTCATCACCTTCGGCGTGGTTGACTTTCGAGGAACCTATCACGGCATCCTCGGACGACCCGCGTATCACAGTTCATGGCCGTCCCCAACTACACCTTCTCCTCAAGATGCCGGGCCCCTAATGGCGTCATCACCGTTGGCTCCTCTTATGAGCACGCGTTCAAGCTGCGACGTCGAGGCGGTCGAGCCTGGCGAGGCCGTGGCGATCTCGAGGCCCTCGACACCAAGCGTCACGCCCGGCGCATTCGAGCCATCCAGACGGAGTAAAGGAGGTCAGCTGGACCCCGCCTCTCCATCGGCAAGGCGGTGAAGATCTGCGACTCCCTCGACCCCAAATAGGAAGCGGTGCTCGTCGACTTTCTCGGCGCAAACATCGACATTTTTGCGTGGAGTCCCTCGAACATGCCGGGCATTAGAGGGATGTCGCCGAAACACTCCCCTTGATATTCGGGCGGGTCGAACCAGGTGAAGCGGCGTTTGCGCCCGATTCGACGGCAGCCTTGAGAGCCATCGGCGAGGAGGTGAACAAGCTTTTAGCGGCGGATTCATCAAGGAGGTGTTCCACCCAGTGGTTATCTAATCTGTAATGGTTAAGAAAAAAGAGGGGAAATGGAGGATGTGTGTAGACTATACCGGTTTAAATAAAGCATGTCCAAAGTTCCCTTTCCTTTACCACGCATTGATCAGATAATCGACTCCACCTCGGGGTGTCGGCTCTTATCCTTCCTTGATGCTTACTCGGCTACCACCAAATAAAGATGAAGGAGTCCGACCAGCTTCTTAGCGTCCTTCATCACCCCCTTTGGCATGTCTTTGCTACGTGACGATGCCTTTCGGACTTCGAGGCAGCGGGGGCAAGCGTATCGGCCCGGTGCATGCGGGGCGTTTCGGTGACCACGTCGGAGGGCCGTGGAGGCCCTCGTCGGCGACATCGTAGTCAAGGCGAAAAGGCTGGCGACCTCATCTCGACCTTACGATCGCTTTTCGGTGTCTTGCGACCAAGGCGTCAAGCTCAACCCAGAAGTGCGTCTTGGGGGTCCCCAGAGCATGCTCCATGGGTTCATCGTCTCCAAGCGCGGCATCGAGCCTAACTTGAGGAGAAGGTGAGCGGTGACAAGCATGGGCCCGATCAAGAACCTGAAGGGGCGTGCGGGTCATGGGATGCCCTTGCGACCCTCGGCCCGTTTCATCTCACGCCTCGGCGAAGGGCTTGCCTGTATCGCCTCTTGAGAAAAGACCCGGCGCTTCTCACGGACCTCCGAGGCTCGGGGAGGCCCTCGACAAGCTCAAAAGCCGCCCTCACCGGCGCCCCGATCCTCGTCCCTCCCACTTAAGGGAGAACCCCTCCTCACATGCGTCAGCTGCGACCACCCGGGTGGTCGGCGCGACCATCGTCGTTGAAAAGGCGGGGAGGAGGGCCCCGCCTACCCGATCCGGCGGCGGTCTGCCGTCGGCGGTGTTGTCGAGACCAAGATCCGCTACCCGCGAGATCGAGGAAGCTACTCTACGCGATGGTCACGGCCCGGCGCAAGCTCGGCACTACTTCGACGCCCACCCCGTGGCGGTGGTCTCTTCCTTCCGTTGGGAGAGATCCTCCAGGCCAAGGGAGGTCTCGAGGCGGGTCGCCAAGTGGTCCGTTGAGCTCATGGGAGAGGCCCTCTCGTGCAGCGCCAAGAAAGGCCATCAAATCCCAAGTCTTGGCGATTTCCTCGTGGGTGGGACGGACACTCATTTGCCGCCCGGCCGAGGCGAGAATCTTTGGGCCGATGTGCCAGACGGTCCCACGATGAAGGCCGGGCGGCGCCCGGCCTCCTCTTCGTCTCCCCTCATGGGGTGCACATGCGATGCGTAATCCGCCTTCACTTCCAGCGTCAAATAACATGGCGCGAATGCGAGGGGGCCTACTCAGCGGTTAAAGATCGCCATCGAACTCGGCATCAAGCGCCTTGATGTCAGGGGACTCGCGACTTGTCATCGACCGGTCATGAAGGACTCAAGCTGCCCACGACCCCAAGATGGGCGCTTTATCTTGCAAAGGCGGTGCGGCGCCTGGAAGATAAGTTCGAGGGCCTCGAGCTCAACCACGTCGTCGCGAGGTACAACGAGGCTGCAGAAGCGAGCTCGCCAAGATCGCCGCGGGAAGAACCCGGTTCCCCGATGTCTTCAAAAGGACCTCACGGCTCCTTCCATCACACTCGGCAAACGGGGAGGAGACCACGGAGAATCTCGACCCCCCCCTCGGGGGGGGAGATGCCCAAGGTCCCATCTGCAACCGAGGCCATGGAGATCGGCCGGGATCGGCCGGGGAGGATCAGGGCGACCCAAGCCGGGGACTGGAGAAAGCCATACCTCGATTGGATCGTTCGGGGAACCCTCCCGGCGACTTCAATCGAGGCGAGGCTTTTATCCGCGAGAAGAGCAAAGTCGCCGTCGTCATCGAGGGACGACCTCTACAAGCGGGCCCCTCGGGGTCTTTGCGGCGATGCGTCACGATCGAGGAGGGCCTTGCCCAGGTCCGCCAAGATCCACGCCCGGGGTGTGTGGCCACCACGCCGCTCCCGCTCCCTCGTTGGCGGCGCTTTCCGGCGGGGATTCTCTTGGCCAACCGCGGTCGCTGACGCCACCGAGGTAGTGCGCACTGCGAGGGGGTGCAGTACTACGCTCGTCGGGCGCACCTACTGGCTCGGGCACTCCGGACCATCCCGATCACATGGCCCGCCGCCGTGTGGGGTTTGAACTTAGTAGGACCTCTCAAGAAGGCGCCGGGGGCTTCACCCATTTGCTTGTCGCCATCGACAAGTTCTCCAAAATGGATCGAGGCACGCCCGTCACCAACATTCGATCCAGAGCGGGCGGTGCTCTTCTTCACCCGACATCATCCACCGCTTTGGCATCCCAAACTCTATCATCACCGACCATGGCACCCGGTTCACGGGGAGGCGAAGTTTTTGAAACCTGCGGCGAGCACGGATACGCATCATGCGGTCCTCGGTTGCGCACCCTTGACGAGCGGGCAAGTGGAGGCGGGCCAGCGGGATGATCGCAGGGCTGAAGCCTCGGATCTTCAATAAGGTCAACAAGTTCGGCAAAAGGTGGCTCGAGGGACTCCCTTCGGTTCTCTGGAGCCTCGGGGACGACGACAAGCCGAGCCACGGGATTTCACGCCTTTCTACCTAGTATACGGTGCCGAGGCCATGCTGCCCACCGACTTGGAGTTTGGGTCCCCAAGGCTCGGGGCCTACGACGAGGCACGAAATCAAGTGGCTCGGGAAGACTCATTTGGACACGCTCGAGGAAGCTAGGGGCCGCCGCCCTTCTACACTCGACAAGATACCAACAGACTCTCCGGCCGCTACCACGGCCGTCGGGTTGGTCCGAGATCTCGGGGAAAGCGATCTAGTGCTCCGTCTCCGCCAAGACAACAGAGGGCGCCACAAGCTCACGCCGCCTTGGGAAGGGCCCTTCATCGTCGCGAGGTCCTCAAGCCCGGGCACCTACAAGGTGGCCAGCGAGGAAGGGCGAAGTCCTCAACAACGCTTGGAACATCCAACGGCTAAATCGCTTCTACCCTTAAGCTCCCAAGCTTCTACATACGCTTGTACTTCATGTTCCTTAAATAAGAATGGGAAGCACTTCTCATTTTTTACGATTCTCTGCAAAGCGAGAAATACATCAGAGGCCCTCGGAAGCTAAGGACGGAACTACCTTCACACCACCTCAGTCGGGGGAGACTCGGCTTTGATCCATCAAAGCCGAGGCCTCCCTCGGGGAATTGGGCAGGGGGGAACCCCCTCTGAAAAGCACTCTGCAAGCACCTTACCCTTTTGTTTATCGTTTTCCAACGCTTTCGTGCTAAAGATCCCGAATGTTTAGAAAAAGGGCGTCTTGAAACCCGAGGGTCGGAAGAGCCACGGGGTCACTTACGCCCATGCGCTACGGTACTCTGCTCACCGCCTAAGGGCGAAGAAGCTTCATGCTGCGAGGGGGATCGCTCCAAACGTTAGAGGCGACAAAGCTCGAGGCCTCACGCCCCGGCGCTACGGGAGCTGTGCTTACCACTCTTAACTAAGGGCCGAGCCTAAAAAACTCAATGTCCCATAAGCGGCCTTAATCTAAACACGAGGCAAGGTTGGCGGCACGAAAGATAGGCAGAAAACGATCAAACAAATCATAAAACCTCGACGGGCCAAAATCTCAAATGACATAGGGAAAACGAAATTCCTAACCAAGTTTCTTTTACATGGGCACACTTGGCCCAAATTATAGAACTCAGCGGGGGCATCCGACCCCCCTCTTTCCATGGCATCGGCGGCCCGGCGTCGGCGGCCCCGCCGGCACCACCGGGGAGGATAGCCGGGAGGAAGTGCCCAGGCCAACAGGGCGTGGTCTCTTCGGCCCGATGGAGCGGCTCGGCAAATACCTCTCCCCTCATGACCCTCCTCGTCCTCGGCGGCGACAAGCCCCTCGGAGATCTTGGGGAGATCGGGGGTCGTAGTGGGAGAGGGTCATCGCGAGGGTGTCGCGACACCCGGTCGGAGGCCGGCTGAAGGGCGGCGCGGACAGCGTCTCCACTTATGCAGGCAACGCCCTCAGGCGGCGGCCAATTTCTTTACCCGGCGGGCTCGCCCGGCCTCGGCCCGTGCAAAGCAGCTCCGACCTTCTTCTTCGCGTCGAGCTCGCCTGCCGGCGAGGAGTAGGCAGCCTGCGCCGCGACAAGGGCCGCCGCCTGCTCCGACGACTTCTTCCTCGGCTCTGCATCCCAGGGTCAATCTCTGGCGGCCGAAGCAAAGATATAGGCGCCCAAACATAAGACTTACCTTCCGTTTGCACCACCTCCTCCGCCCGGCTGCGCCTCGAGCTGTTGGCCTCGTTGGCGCTGACCAAGCTCGGCCCGCACCATGGTGACATCATTGACAAAAGGCTGGTGATCGGTGTCCATATTCACGGGTTCTCTGTCAAGGTCGATGGTGCGGGGAATCTAAACAGCGCCCGTCCTCATCGCCTCTCCTTACCGGCGCGGAGCTTGTCGAGCTCCTCGTTCCGAGCAACCAGCTCGGTCTTGCGGCCCTGGTTTGCCTCCCGGCGTTGGAGATGGGCGCCTCGTCGAGGCAGGACCTGAACAGGAGAAACTCGATTTCTCAGGGACCCCACCGCCCCAGTCTCCTATTGATCGGGGCCAACGGATTAGCCGCCTTTGGGCGCTCATGCCAGGTAAGGCTTCGACCACAAATGTTTGTATTACCTTCATCAGGTCGGGGAGGTCACTGGAGAAGATCGGCGAGAAAAGCGAGATCAAGCAGGTTTTTGGCCGACTTCATGCTTGTCCGCTGCTCCCCCAAGGGTCGACTCAAGGCGTCGTCCGGCACATGGACTGGCCGGTCCTCACGGGTCCCGTGGTCCGACCAGGAGCGATCTTGTGGCGGCACGTTCTGGCTGGAGGACCCTCGGCAGGCGCCGCCGGTCGACGACCCCATACGGTTGCCGCCTGAGGTAGCATCCGCGACGACCACCTCTTTCCCCGCGCGGGGTGGTCTCCTCTGAGGAGGGATCTCCACCACCTCTGTAGCCGGCGCTTAGAAGCCAGGCAGGCCGCTCCTCCATGACCATGCGCCGGTGGCCATCGAGGCCGGCGCCGTCACGGTTTCGCGGCGAGGCGCGTCCACCGGCCTCACGGCGCCGCCAAGGCCCGCGCCGAGGCCTATAAAATCACGGAAACGAGCTCCATGGCCGAGGCGCCTCGATCCTGCCTCCTCGGTCGCTTGGCCAGCCTCCGCCACCCGAGAGCGTGTGGCGCTCGCAGCCCGTAGCTTAATTGCTTGTGAGCAAAAGCGGGCCGAGAGCCGTCTGCGCTTTTGCTGCATAGCAAGAAGAGTGAGCCTTCAAAAAGGAAAAAAAGAAGGAAGGCGGAAGACTAAAAGGGCCGGACACCTACACAGCGACCGGCGGTTGAAGCGGCCAAAGCTCTCAGAAGCCGTGCCAGCTGGGACTCGGACACGAGGTGTCCTCGGCCCCAGCGACTCGAAGTCACGCAGACACGAGGACCCCTTTGGCGTCGCCGCCTCTCCCGGCCGAGGCACGTGCCTCGCCCTCGGCGGTCCTCCCCCGCCGCCTCGGGAGGCGTTCGAGGGGCAAGGTCGAGTCGCCCCCAAACGAACTTTGGCAGTAGGGCGACTTCGGGGAGGGGCCTCGCTCCTCCCGGCCAGTCCGTCTCCCGACCACCTCATTTGAAACCTCGGCGGGGTGAGGCGGGGAGCGGTGTCCTTCAACGGCCCACGGCGCCCCTCCCTTCCTTCACGGGGGCGTGCGGCCAAGCCAAAAAAATTTGTAGTCCTCCTCCTCCTCCTCATCATCCTCATCATCGTCATATCGGCCGGAGGACTCGGAGGTCGGCTTCGGGAGAGCCCCTCATCACTTGCCGTATGCTGACCCTCTCGGCTCGCGCCCTTCCGTTTCTCCTTGCGGACATTCTGTCAGACTTCTTCTTCTTCTCCCCCTGCTGCTTCTCTCCGAGGGAACACATTCTTCTCCTTCTCATGACAATGGGGGGCTTGGGCGCCCTCGGCTTCCCCGGGACGGCCCCGAAGAAACAGCAAAATAGAACAAGGGAAGAAACGCAGCGGCAACCAAGCGCTGCGACGCGAGAAACTCACCGGCGGCATTCTGGTGGGGTCGCGCCATTCTGTAGAATTGGAGGCACGTCGGTCACCGGCGCCGCCTTCTTAGTCCTTTCGGCGATCTCGAGGCGTGATCAAGGTCGGCGGACGACATCCTCGCCCGGCCAGGGGCCGCCTTCCCTCATGTCAAAGCAGGGCAAAGTGTCTATGCATGAGGCCAGAATTTCGGCAGTGGAAGGCGGCGATGATGACCGCCGCATCTAACCCCGCCGCGGTCGGCCTCCTCAGCCAGCAGCGGAACACCTTCTCGGAGGGATGACCCTCTGCAGGATGATCTCCTCCTTCCACCTCGCGGGCTCCGGCGTGAACGAACACCCGGTGTAGCGGGCGGAGGTGGCAGTCAGGATTGGGAGAACCACAGCGCCCAGCGCGGTTGGAAAAGGTCGGTTGGGGATATACGAATCCCGGGTAGCGAGCCCCAAGCTGGACATCACATTTGCCCGGCAGCGGACGGATATCCTCTTCCCCTACCGACGCTCTTGAAGAAGAGGGCGCCTAGAAAGTGGAGCCGAGGAGGTCGGTGGACCTCGACCCCAAGGAAGCCCTCACATGGGGCGACAAACACGCCCAGTGCGTGATGGAGTTGGGGTTGAGATGTTGCGGCTCAGGCCGTAAGTACTCGAGGATGGCCCTCAGAGCAGGCAAGCATCCCGAACCCGTTCTCATGTAACGCCGTGAAGCTCACGGCGTATCCCACAGGCGGGTGCGAGGCAGTGGTCGGCCGGGCGGGAACCCCGTCCCACTCGAGGCCTTGGCCGTACGAGGCCCGAAAAAGCCCCTTCCCCCAGGCGTCACCCGGCTCAGAGCAGCGTCAGGAGCTCGTCTCCCTCCTCCACGCCCGGCGATCTCGGGCCTCGGCCGCCATGGCGCGGCGGGCGGGGTGGATGCAAGCAAGTTTTCTCTCTCCTCGCCCTCTTTCTTCCTCGGCTTTCAGCTGACAGCAATGGCGGAGGAAACAAAAGCGAGGAAAGCGAGAAGGAGGGCGATCACGGCGGCCGCCACAGTGCCAGTGTTTCCCGTCTTTGCATTAATTGCGTATCAACCTACGATGCGCGTAATCGATCACACCGCCGCAGCCAAAGCGGCGGCACGGCGGC
>JADLZL010005866.1:0-10713 GCA_015844335.1 Chrysopogon serrulatus
TTAAGAAAGGAGTTTTTTGAACGCTCGAAGGCGTAAACATTGGCGGGGCGGTTACAAGGAATTGACGCTGCGCCCGGGCCAATGGCTCGCATAGCGGATTACTCGCGGATGAGACAACCTAGGTTTGCCGCCCCAGGCCTCTATCCAAAGATCGGCGGCAGCTTAATTACAGATAAAACATGTGAGATTGACGAAGGCGTGTCACGGAATAGGTGAGCGTTACGCTCTTTCCATAATTCCCGTGCGGTTAGGGGCGAAAAGCGTGTCGGCTCCCCTTCTTCTTTTGCCCGTGCCATCTCGCGGTCCACGCCTCCCCACCGGTCGATGAAGTCGCTCCGTCCCACTTGCGAGGCGTCTGCTCCGAGGTAGGCGAGGATGCTCCACCAGACTTGCTTGGAGAAGGGGCACTCGGCAATGATGTGATCAATGGTCTCCTCGGCTTGGTCACAGAGGAAGCAAGCGTCCCGGTGCCTCCAAGCCGTGCCTACGCCTCCCTCGGCCGGTCCAGTGTCTACGCTGATGGCGATCCGGAGGAAGATTTTCACACGCAGTGGCGCCCACATTCCCCAAATTTTGTCACGACCCGAATCGGATGCGACCCCAAGCTGCAGTCTTGGCGGTGGTAGGCCGAGGGGGATGTAGACCCCATTCTCCGTCCATCTCCATACCAGCTTGTCTTTCGAGTCGCTCGGGTTTATGTCTAGTAGTGTGTCCCACAGCCGAGGTAATCTGGGCGATGGCGTTTGCGGACATGCCGCCCGGATTTGTGAGATCCAGTGCGGTTGATGAGGCCGTCGACAACCGTGGTGGTCCGTCAAAGCCTCGCCAGGGACTAGGCCGGGAAGAGATGGAGCTACCTCCTCGACCGTCCTGCCCTCGATCCATCCTGCTGTCCCGAAGTATGTGGAGCGACCGTTGCCTGTGATGGTGAATGTCGAGGCGGCGAAGAAGCGTTGCACCTCCCAGTCACTGTAGTGGGAGGCCGGACCAAGCCCCTCTGGCCGTCCGTGTCTGTAATGCGAGCCAAAGCCACCGCGCCTGGAGAGCGATGGTGGTCAAGTGTAAGTCCGGGATGCCGAGCCCACCGAGATCCTTGGGACGACAAATCGTTGCCCAAGCAACCATGCATTTTCCCCGCACTAAGCCCTCCTTCCCTGTCCAAAGGAACCGTCTGCAGCCGTCCCCGTTCCGCAGGCGTAGAATGCAGTTGCGTCTTTTCCTTCCTCTCGCGATCATGTGGAAGTACTTCGTGTTTGCATCGCCGTCGGACAGAAAGCGTACACGCGAACGTTGGCGCGCGATTGTTCTGTCGAGCGAAGCAAGGCCAAGGCACTTCATCTTTAGACTCTTACGCAGCTCGAACTCCTCGTTCGACAAGTCCCTGGTTTCGGCGGCTCGGTCCAGCCGGTAGGTGAACTCGCGGGCGAGAAGGAGCTGCTCACGCACGTTGCCAATGCGGTTGGCCGCCCAACTCTGGAGCTCCCGCCTCAGGTTACGCAGAAGTGCGTCGAGGCGGTATGGGGTCTGAGAGCGTCTCCGAGCATGTCCGCCCGGGTGGCGCGTCGAAAACCTATTACATTTTAGGCCGAAACATTTCGAAGTGGAATCGTGGCTTAGCATGGATGGACATGTTCGTGCAGCCCAGGAGCAATTAGGCGTGATCCGTCGCGCCGACGCGAGGGCCCGTGAGGTGGCAATCCGGGAACATGGCTTTCCGGATCGGCGTGACTAGGCTCGGTCCAAATTTAACGTGTGTGGGCCAGCGCCGTTCGTTACTCCAGGTGAAGGAGCGACCGTGTAGGTGTAGGTCGAGGAGGCCTAGTCGCGCGACGGTGTGCCTGAAGCGGCGCATGTTTCTCCGGTCAATGCGGTCGTTGCTCTTGTCTTCCTCGTTTAGGATGAGGTTGAAGTCTCCTACAAGGGCCCAGGGGCCTTCACATTCGTCGCGGATGGCCTCCAACTCCTCCAAGAACAATTCCTTCAAGTTGTCGTCTTGTGGGCCATATACCGCAGTGAGCCACCAGGGATGCGGGTCTTCTCCTAGGCTGGCGCTGGAGGGGACTACCTGCACCGTTACCGAGAAGCAACCAATTCCGACGTCGGTCAGCCGTAGTAGCGGGTCCTGGGCTGCGATAAGTATCCCACCACAAGTACCGGCCGCAGGCACAAACGCATAGTCAATGAAGTTTATTCCCAACATGGAGGATAACAGCATCGGAGGTACAGATTGCAACTTAGTTTCAACAATGCAAACAAGATGGGGTCTCTCCTCCTGCACTAGCGAACGGACGACGTCACGACGGCTCCTGGCGTTTAGGCCCCTCGCGTTCCAGCATAGAAGTCATGTATTATCCATTGGATGACAACCGGGGTGGTGGGGAGGGGCCTAGGCGCGTTCAGCGCCTCGCCTCCTCGACCTCACCGGCTTTGGCTCATTGGGGAACAGCTCCCGAATGGCCTGCTGGTGCGACGGGGTTAGCTTGTTCATGTAGATGGAGTCGTACACCTTCTTGTCCGTGGATGAAGGCTTGATTGATCTTTTCGCGGCATGCCGAGCCTCTTTCATGGCGAGGACCTCACCCCGTTTGGAGGCCGGAACGTTGGAGAGCTCCTGCGCAGCCCGATTCTTTCGACTTCGAGAAGCGGCGGCCTTGGCTCGGCGGGGGTACGGGCGGTGGCGGCAGGAGCTGGGGGCTCGGCCCCGCACCACCCTCGCTTGAAGGAAGCGCTTGGCCGGCCGGAGCTTCGAGAAGGCCGCACCGTTGCCGCCCGAGGTGGGCTACGCTGGCCGCCGGGCAGCCCCCCGTGGGCCGGCTCGGCACGCCGGGTAGCCGGGCCTCAAGCCGGTGGGCCGCCTGTGGCGTATTGGGGGCGACCGATGGTCCCATGGTGGCACCGCCCATCCATGGCCCCGATGCACACGGTGGCGTGTTCAGCGACCGGCATCCGATGGTATTGTGACGCCGCCTGGGGGTTCTGGCGCACGCGGCGGCGTGTTCAGCGCACGGGCGGAGGGGGGGCGGTCCGCGGTCCTGTGGGCGGGGAGTCGGCGCATCCGTCTGGCGTGGGTGTGGCGACGCCCGCCGGCTCTCCCCACCACTACACGGCAGCATGGCGGGGTCGAGACGAGGGGTGCCGTCGATTGGCCGGGCGGATGGGGCGATCGGGGGCTGATGTTGCGGAAGCACGTGCCTATCTTGTCCTCCGGTATCCCTTCGTTGGACTCGGGCTTATCGCGTCAGGCGCTGAGGGACGGAGTGTCGCCTCTGCTTGCCCGGCGGGTGGCGAAGCGAGTGACGCGGCGTCGGCGTCTCCACGTCCTCGTTGGCGTCCCCGGTAGCGTCATCCCGGGCCATGGCGGGTCGTGAGATGCGGCGTGTGGGGCGGGGGCGACATATCCGCGCCCTATAGAACTCCCGGTGGGGGTTCCCCGGTGGCGGGCGCGTGTCGTGGCCTACCGGGTCGTGTGGCGAGAAATGGTAACCCCACGATTTACGCCTGCACACGGACAGCGGCGCGGTGTTGCCTGCAGACGGCGGCTTGTGGGAGGGCAACTCCGGCCAGCGTCGCATCCGTCCCAGCTGCCGGAAGGGGAGGGCCTCGTGCCCGGCGGGGAGGCGAGAGGTGCCGTCGGCGCCGCCTGCGCCTTTTGGCGCCAGATCATGACCCGGGCTGTGGGTTGCTCCCCGCCCGGTTGCTCATCGGTCGGCGGCTCCCACGTCCCCAGCGTCGGCGTCCCCGTGGTGGCGGGGGGGTGCATCCGGGACGCCCGTGGCGTTAGGATCAAGCGTTGCTTTGCCCGCCGACCAGCCCGTGGCTTTGCCCAACCAATGGCCGGCCGTGGATCCTCGGCCCGGTGTTCAGCGTTGCGGTAACAAGGACCGGTGACGATCCCGACCCCGGCGCCGGTGCCGGTGGTGCTGGCCAAGCCCGTCCGTCGAGGCGTCCCACGAGAGCACTGGAATCTATGGGTCCGGGGTCCTAGGTTCCCGCCGAGGTGGTGTCCAACAGGGGGATCCCCCGGCCGTCGCCGTGGCCATCGCCCGGGGCGTGGGTGGGCCGGTGGGGAAGCCCTTGGTTGAAGTCGGCCCACCGTCTTGGATGGATGAGTACCGTCTGCTATGAGCACTCCCCGCTTCTCCCGGAGCAAGGGCGGGGGGCTGCCCACCGACGAACGGGTGGCACGGAGGGTCACGCTCGTCCACCCCGAGCCGCCAGATAAGTGGGATGTACGAAGGGTGTCTTTGTCCGGGCCGTGACCTTAAAGGTGGAAGGTCGTCCCACCGGGCTGGTCTACGCCGCGACGTCTGAATCCAACAAGAGGGGGGTGAGGATCTTGGCGGCCGTGTCCTCGCGCGCCAGGCGTGTGGCGGGATCCCCTAGCACGATGTTGACCCGGTACCGTAGCGAAGACACGTCGGCGTGCCTAAGCTTTGGACCAAGGCCGAACACCGGGGAGGGTGTTACCCATCGGCAGAGGTGAGTTGGCGGGGATCTTTCTCTCGTTGCACGGGGAGCCGCAGAGGATGATGAAGTTCTCGGGGTAGTAGTGGCGGATGACGATCTCCTCCAGCGGCAACCCAAGAAGCAACGGCGATTGCCACACGCGTCGTCCTCCGGGAGGATGTCCGTGGAACCGCAAGGTGTCCGAGCAACCACCGCTGAACAGGAGGCTAGCCTCCGCGTTGTCGATGCCGGGCGTCACGCTTGAGGTAGCACCAAAGCACTTCCTCGGACGCGTTGCGGGGGCACCGGGCGGGGTGTCGTCGATGTCGGTGAAGTCAAGTCGGAGTCTTGCCGAGGAGGAGATGGAGTCGACCCGTGTGCGTCGAGAGGCGTGTCGGGCGGATCGCGGGGGACGGCGTTGCCCCGCGGACGCCCCTCGGCGTGCCGGCTGCCCCCGCCGCCTCGACGACGGTGTCCGCCCGCCCGATCAAGGTTGCCGGCCCCTCGCTGCGGCCGTGCGTGGCCGTTGCGATCCCAGCGTGAGGTGATTGATGCCGTTGCAGCTTGAAGCATCGGGTCGCCTCTTGCAAGTAGCAACGCGATGAGCCGAGGAGAGGCAGCTTCAGGCCAGGCGACGGCGACCTCCCTTGGAAGCGGCCGTGGTTGGACACCCGGATGGGAGAAGGCTGCGTGGGGCCGCACGAGCCGCCTGGTTCACCTCGATAGGGCGCTGGGGCAGCACTGCTCGCCATCCATCTGCGCCGGCGCCGGTGGCACGCCGCCGCCCAACCGCAGGGCGGGTTGCATACGGGGGTTCTCAAGGGGGCGGAAAGCCGCAGTGCCTTGGCGCGACGGCGGCGCCGGCGACGCTGCCTCCGGCTGGGGCGGGTCACGGGGGGGCAGGCTGCCTCGGCCTCTCGTGGCAGAACCTTTCTAAATTATATGGCCCACAAGCACCGACATTGTCCCTAAGACCTCTGTCGTCACCGTAATTGTGCACCACATAGTCTAGAATGTTCCATCGGGTGGATCCCCCGATAAACCACGATCACTCGGGATCGATACTTACGAGAGACATCACAAGTATTACAACAGTTTTCATATACAAATACCGAGTAGCGGAAGACTTACAATAACTTAATTTACAAATCCTTTACAAAACTTATACAAACGAGTGTTATTATTACAAACCGGTGGAAGTATCATTATATAACTTTATTCCAGATCACACAACCAAAGTGCCCTGCCCAGAGGCCACTCAATTCACTCTTCATCGGTTACTTCTTCGACAACAGTCATGCAACAAGGGCCGTAGCACTCTTGTCCATGCGGTTCACCGCAATGAGGGGTTGAACAAACCCCGAGTACAAAAGTACTCCGCAAGACTTACCCGACCAAAAAAGTGGGGAGAAGACTTCGTGAATGCTTTGGCTAATAGGAATCAAGGGGAGGCTTTAGCAAGATCAAAAGACACCCTTTTGCGAAAAAAGAGACTAAGCCGGTCCTTACTTTAACAATCACTTATTAAACATATGCCGAATTCAAAACTCTCATTCTCGGACTTTTATTATTACTACGATCTTTGGTGCAAGGATCACGGCTCCCATATCGTGGAGCACACGACGATTCGAATCGCTTTGTATACCCAGCTGGGGCTTCCTAGCCACACGATATATGCAGGACCAAACATCTTACATATATCAACTCACACTTGCATTTCTCTAGGCGAGCGGGTCCTAGCCACGAGAGTACAAGACACCATCTCCCTACGCCGCCGGGTCTAACCGCCGACGGGTGCACTCGTAGTGTGGGTACACGCTACTTCCGGCCCCGGTGTCCGTTCTCATCCGGATCATACAAGGGAGCTTACCGCCATTAGCATGCGACTAGTACTATCCAATAACCTCATGATCCAAGGGCCAAGACAACGAACGGTGCTTAACCGACTCACAAGTGGGCGACACTACACCGGGGCACTAGCCCTTCACGGTGCAAGTCACTCCACCCGGTCTCGATTTACTTATCATCATGCTCTTGTGGTGTATCCTTGACCCCGTCGGAACAAGGATAGGCGACAAGCAACATCGAGTTTTAAGTAAATTCCCTTGAGGGGAGTAGTGTTATCACCTTTCGAAAACATTTTATCAAAACCTACACTAGTAGCAAGGCTAAGCGCAACTAAGCATTTCGAAACCAAAAACAGTGTACAGGGTAATGTAACAAGGTACATAAATGCATCAAAGTAGGATAGCACACAACTCCTACACCTAATGCATTATATCATCACATGAAATCATAAAGCTTTCGAAATACAAAGGCGGGTTTGAATGCATCCGGGGCTTGCCTTGGGGCTCGATGAAGTGAGGCTCGGCTACCCAATCACCGGGATCAGATCCAACCTCTTCGAAACCGGAGACGGCTCGACTTCCTCCTCGGACCCGACGATGACTATACGATAAAGATGCATGATTACAATGCAAGAAACAAAAGAGCATGCGATAATGATGCAACGATTTTTAATCGATCTTGAGTACAACTTTCCTTCACGGTACCCTTACATCAAAAGGTATAACTAGCGTCGACGATTTACATTTACGGACTAGCGAGACACAATCAACATGAAATGCCGAAGGTCATTAGGGTTAATGACCTAGGGTCATCACTCAATCCCAAAATCAAGCAACCCTAATGGTGATTCGAGTGATTACTAATTTATTGACCATTTTTACGGTCGTTGAAAGCTACTAATTAACTTGCTAATTGGGAATTAACTTACCCTAATTAATTAAAGAATTAACTAATTAAACATTAATTAATAAAGGAATTAATTAAGCATAATACAAAACTTAATCAAAACCTAACCAAACTTCATAATTAAGATCATCATACTCTAATTAGCACACAAAACAAATTTCATGATTTTTGGACTTATATTTCAATTATTAAAAATCGGTGAAGTTGTATTTATTAATTAAAGGAGCAATTTTAATTATAACTAAAACTTACTGAAAATCACAAGTTAGCATTTTTCAGAGACAGAGCATATTATGGAGAGCACTCACATATTTTTATTACATTTTTATTTGCCCAAATAAAAAATATAACAAAAAGGTGAAAAACATGCTTTGGAAATTAAATTGGAAAAAAAGAAAAGCATTTCTTTTTCTCCTGGACTTACTGTGCGGCCCAAACGGCCCGCACGGCCCGCGGCCAGCGCGTGGCCAGCGGGCGCGCTCTCTCTCTCTTCGCGCCCGACAGCCCGGCCCGGCTTTGTCGGCGCGGCGCCTCCTCTCTCTTTCTCTTCCTCCGCCCCAAAGATGTGGACGCCGGCGGCGGTCACGCGCTCGCCAATGGCGATATCTCTCACGCAACCGGCGCACTGAGCACTCCTCTCTCTACCGCACTGTCGACCCACTAAACGGCTATCCCCGACCATCTGAGCACGCCCGGCGACGAGCATGCCCACGGCCGGCGGAGCTCGCTCGGGTGCTTCATGGTGTCCCGGCCAACTTCGCTGCAACTCCAACGCAACCAACCCCTGGTAAGACTCAGGAGCTCACCGCGACTTCAAAACAACGGAGAGGCGGGCTCGGGAATGGGCGGAGAGTAGTCGACGGGCGGTGGCTGGTGCTGGGCGGCGCTTGGACCGACCGGCGAGGCGGTGTTCCTACGGGGAAGGGTGATGCTCTGCAAGCAAAACAAGAAGCCGACCGTGATTAGGGATCAAGGAGGAAGCTAGCGGCAAATCGGTTGGACTTGAGATGCTTCGACGAGCTCGGGCGGCGAGGAACTCACGGCGGCGATGCGCCCGCCGCGGAGGAAGATGATGCTCTCGGACGCACGATTCAGCGGTGTCAAGGGCTCCAACCGGGTTTGGTGGGTGCGCAAAGGGGCTGCGGAACTGCGTGTGAGCGATTGGAAACGGCGATCAAGTGTAGAGCAGGAATTTTGCAAGTGAACGGCGACGCCGGGCGGTGAGCGTAGTGGAGAAAAGGAGCTCGTCGTCGGCCGTTGCCGGGCTTTTTATAGGCCAATGGTGAGCGGGGCGGGTGGAAGACGACTTCGCGAAGACGGGCGAAGCCGGACGGCGTCGCGTGAAACGCTGGAAGACGTCGGAACGGCCACGGCGGCGGCGGCCGACCGGCCCGGCATGGCATGGCGGGGCGTGGCGTCCACCCCCTCGTACATCTACTTGTAGCGAGGGACACCTATTTTTCCAATTTCAAAATTAATCCGAAAATTTGAACTGTTCACAAAAATCTTCCAAAATATCAATTGTGTAACTTTTCCAGCTCTACAACTTTGATTTAAGGAGTTTGGGCAGAATCAAATTAGTTTTTGAATTTGAATTTCAAATTTGAAAAGGGACAAAACCCTAACTTTGGGGATTTCAAAATTACTTTCAAATTTTGAATAAAAGATGAAAATCTCAAAAATAAAAGTTGTTCAATTTATCAATATCTACAACTTTTATTTAAGAAGTTTTTCATGAAACTAAATAATTTTTGAATTGTAGTTTAAAACCCAAAAGGGGACACCTTTTTAATTCCAAGAACTTTTGAAATTATTTAAAATTTTATTCAAAAACTTGAAAAACTTTATATACCAAAATTGTAGAGCTCAAAGAGATGCACAAACTGTATTTTAGAAGTTTTCCCAAATTTTGAATATTTTGAGGTGAAATTATAAAGGGGGCAAAAACACTTTGAAAATCTCCCTTTTTGAAAGATTTTGCAAATTGAATCTTTGGGCAAATAATTAATGATGATGTGGCATTTTTTCAAACCCAACCAATAGTACATTTTCAAAGTACAGAATTCATACTTTGAAATGGTGCCATTGGTTAGCAAATTTTATTTACAAAATTGATTATGGTTAGCTCACCAAAATTGAAAGTGAAATTCAAATTCCTATACTTAGCCATCAAGCTAGGGTTTAGGATTTTGAACTCCAATTTCAAATTTGGTTCTTCCATGCACCTCACTTGACTTGTAAAACATCTTTGGGTTGTGAGTTAGAGTTAGCCAAGCACTTGCAAACATCAAGATTCATTTTAGTTGGTTGCTTTTATTTATAAAAAAGTAAACATGTAACGAAATTTAAATTATCAACACATACACCCGTGATATAAAAGAACTCAAACAACACCCTAGAATCATAAACTCATTTTAATTATTTGAATTAGGGTTTTCTAAAGATGAATGCTTATGCAATGATGATGATGACATGGCAGGTTTTGGTTAACGTAACACCGGGGTGTTACGCCTCCGGCCGCAACGCCCACCCTGGGGCCGCCGCGAAGGGCGAAGAGGGAGCCGAGCGTGAGGTCGACGACGGAACGGGAGAGGCGCAGGCCCCACCCCCTGGGCCGACAAAGTTGCAGCTGCCGCGGCGGCGGCGGGGCCGCCGGCGCCGCCTCTCGGGCCGGGCGGGCGGGGGGGGGGGCGGTTACAGCGGAACCGCCCCGGGCGGCTCCGGCCGCAACGCCCACCCTGCCGCCAGCGCCTCGGCGAGCGTGAGCGAGCGTGAGGTCGACGACGGAACGGAGAGGCGTCGCCCCGCCGTAGGGTGCTTCCTGGGCCGAGGAGATCATCATCGTCATCGCCGGAGAGGTCGCCTAGACCCCATCCTTCCCACCGAGCCGCTTTTGAGCTGCCCACGGAAAGCTTGGGAAGAAAGGGGCGTCGTCCGTGAGTGGACGCCCGGGCTGCCGGAGATGTCCTGGGGGCGGCCACCTCGCACGACAAAGACGCGGGGAGGGAGGGGTACGGATTGGGGAGGCCCGCCACCTCCCCTGTGCAGCGGCGCTTGCCGAGGCGACGGGAACCAGACGGAGAGGGTCGCCCGGGCCCCGGGCGGCCGGCTATGGGGGTGTCTGGGCCTCCGGCACGGCCGGGGGGTGCCGGATCCATCCTCGCAGAAAGGTGGTAGGGGTGTCGAGGCGCCAGGGACGCGGGGTCGGCGGGTGAGGGTGACGGCGACGGAGAAGCGGGCTTGACACTGGCCGAATAGTTGGCGGGTGTGTCCGGGTGATGGGTGAGGTGGGGCGGTCGCGGTGGGGGGAAGCCAGCGGGAGGTGGGACCGGGAGAGGAAGTAGCGGGAGGTGCGGGGCGAAGCTCGCTGGAGAGGAGGGAGGCCGCCGGCGGTCGGGTGGCGCCGGGAGGGAGCCGGTGCGGCGCTTAATTGCCGCCCATGTCGCCCCTCATCCTCACCCCCTGGATATAGACCCTTGATTGGGTACCATGTGCCCCTCACCGACGCCATGC